>JAJIBD010030509.1:0-17826 GCA_021461705.1 Cryptotis parvus
CACAGACATCTCAAAGAAATCCCAAAATGAGAGAAGAGATAGATTTTCTCTGAAATTCATTAACCACCCAAATACCAAGGGTTAACTCATTATTTTAAAAGAAGCAGCTCATTGTTTTTGTATTATAAAGGCAATTTATTTCCGCAGGAGAGAGAGAAATTTTAAAGGGTTTAACACTCAGCGTCTTATTCAAAGAAAGCAGCTATGGTTTATTTGCAGGAAACTGATAAGCGTCACGAGAACATAATGGCTTCAAGAAAGGAATCATATGGTTTTCCTGAGGCCAGAAATACTATCTTATTTCTTCATTTTATTTCTTCAAATATTGTTTGTCTGTTGTTACACATTGATAAAACAGCAATTTTTATATAATTCCATTTTAAATAAATATAGTCAAAACTTCACTCATTAGCTACTTGGGAAAAATGAGAAAGAAAGCTTCCCAGTGAGCTTGGTGATTCAACCACCGTTTGTAATTTTATTTGGAGTAGAGAGGGAGAAGGAAAAAAGCAGAAAAAGGAAAATGAGAGGGAAGAAAGATAGTTTGAGAGAAAGATGTTGGGGGGGAGCATTTAGGAATCGTTCACAATTTGTTGAAGTATCCAAATTAAAAGTGATTTTCGATCTGTGAGATATGGCCCATTCACAAGTCATTAAATCAATTCAGAGTAGGAAATAACCAAGGATGTTTTTAATGAAATAAAAATGGAGCTTTAATATTAACAAAATGAGCAAGAATAAGTTTTTGTTTAGAAGCTTTTTGTCTCTAACCCTACATATAAAAACCTTACATGCACATATATGTGAGAGTGTAGATATGATGTGATATAAATTTTCTCCCTGTAATGGTTAATCCTGGAGTCTGGAAGGTATACAAGAGATATCAATTTATTGAGTGCTTTTATTTGATGTATGTGTGAAAATGTTGAGAAGCGGTGGCATTTCAGTGGTTTCTTATTATAGCCAATTTCTTTTTGCCAAGTTTTAAAATTAAAAAGCTTTTTTGGATTTAATATGTTCTTATTTTGATGGAGAGCTTTTTAGTTTTTTGTGTTATCTTTGCCAATAGAATTAAATCATTGGAAACACCTTACTGAAAGGAGTTTCAATGTTGGAGAAGTTTTGTCTATATTTCCCATGATGGAGTATGGATTCTGTTTCTAATTTTTGAGGTTTTAATCCACTTTGATAAGGAATTTAGGAGGGTGGCCTAAATGTTGAGACACTGAACTAATATTTTTTCAGATCTTACATGCGGCTATCTAGTTTTACTAACACTAGTTGAAAAAGAGAATTTTCTTGCTCCACTTCATGCTCAAAGGAAGGCCAAGCGTCCAAAAGAGATCTGAGGTTTGTACTGCCCAAGAGGTGAATTCTGGTTCCAGTCACTGAGGGATCTATCTGCTTAATCTGCCTGCGAGTTTTACAGTAGGAATTACAATCTTCCAACATATAATCTTTCACCTCTCTTGATGCCTTATCTGAAGTTAAAATGTAATGGTATGTTTATTTGAGAGTCTACTCTTTAATTTTGCATACAGAAATGTGACTGATTTTTAAGAATTTCACTGATTCAGTAATTTGCTTGATGCTATTAATATACAAGGTTTTTCTTGAGGCACATAATTCCAATGCTGCACCCAACACCATTGTACTTCCTTCTCCCAAGAACCCCAGGGCGCTTTATTCCCAGCTGCTCTCGAAAGCTTTCGGTATTATTGGATCAGTTTTCCGCGGCTTGATTTTGGCGCTTTTTTTGTTGCTACACTGCTGGCTGTATTTTTAAGTCCCTACATATAAAAGGAGATAATTCTGTATTTTCTTTCGATTGACTTCACTTTCAAGCATTCCATCCTCTATTCAAGCTCATATTTAACACGCAATTGCCTGATTTTTATGTTTTCTTAGAGCTACATAGTAATTCCACATGGTACTTATATACTACACAATTTCTTGATTTATTCATCTGTAGTTGGAGGTGGATTGAATTGTTTCTATATCTTGGCTATTTTATTGCCAGAGAGTGAGCAATGAACATACATACTTGCAAATAATCACTTACATGTCCTTTCCCTTTGTGTATTTTTCTGTGACTTTTGAGTTGCCAAGTGGTATCACTGGGTCATATGGGAACTCTACTATTAGTACTTTTTCGGATATATCTCCATTTTTCACTAAGACTGAATCGGGTGGATTCACTAACGTGGATGAATGGTCGCTTTCTCTTCCACAACCCTGCTAACTTTGGTTGTTTCCACACTTTTGGTTGTATTGCCATTCTCATAAGGAGGCATGAGATGATAACTCATTGTTGCTTTGATTTACATTTCCCTATTAATGATGATGATGAACTTTGTATGCATGTTGCTTATCCATATGCTTCTTTTTGTAAGAAATTATCTCTTCATCTCACCCATTTATGGATGGTGTCATTAGATTTTTTTGTTAAATGTAACTAATTCTATGTAGTAGTTTTATAACCTGCTAATTCTATGTATTTTTAATTGTTTTTAAGAAGTATTTTTAATTGTTACTTAGCAGGACGATTAGCGAAACTTGGTGCTTATGCAAAGGTATTTTGAGGAAAAAGGAGACATCTTTGTTTTGGCGCCTGATCTCAGAAAAATTCTCCTATTTATATACCGTGTACTTTTGGATATATCTCAAAATGCCCCGGATATAACTCTCCGAAAGCTTTTTCCCGGTTTTTAGGGACACGAATATGATTTGATAATTCGTGAGTATACTGTAGTAGATTATTGCCTTTGTCTTGGAATGATACTGTCCCCTAATTTTTGCATATTTTTAAAATCTGAGACCCTAAGTTCAATGAGAAACTAATATAAATATATATGTGCATATATATCACTTGTCTTCCATTGGTGATCAATTTGCTCAAGTGGATGCCAGTAATGTCTCCATTCGTTTGTTGGGAGTGGAGTCCATTACTGTTACTGTTTTTGGCATTGTGAATACACCACAAAGATGGCTTGCCAGGCTCTGCCTCCATGGCTCTGGATTTATCCCAGGGGGCCCAGTCTGCTAATCGTGCTAAGCATTCTGCTCCCTTCTTTTCTCTTCCTCAGTGGATAGAAGTATTTGCCAATAAGGACAAGTCGTCCCGGGCCCGTAAGCACTGGTGAGGGCAGTGGGGTTCGCTGAAACAGTCTGAGATGGGGTTTAGGGTTTAGGTTTATGGGCTGATCTAATGTCTAACTACTGTTCTTGCATTACTGACCATCACAATTTCTGGAATGTGTGATTTGGTTTCTACTAATTTGATGTATGCATATATACCCTTATATATATATGGCCTGCCACCACCAGAGCCTCACAACAAACCCAGGCGACCCCTACTCCATGGGGAGCACGCCATTTTGAACATCAGGACTTCCCACTCGTTACAGCTTCCACCCAGCTTGAACCAGACTATCACAGCCGGTTACTTGAAACTTTTTGCTGATTTGTTTTTCAATCCCAGCCTGGCGTATGCTGAACTTAGAGACTCTCTCGACACATGGGGCAAGAGCACTTTGCTACCCTTTCTCCCTGTTGCTGGCGCCGCTCATGAGGAGTGCGGGGAGAGGCCTGGCGGGTTCACAGCCTGGCCTGCCACACCTCAGCAGAAACCTGCAACATTTTAGATGACCTACTCCATGGGGTGCATGCATTTTCCATCGGACTTTCCCCACTGCACTCTCACATCACAACTCCACCCCAGCAGGAGCAGACTATCATGGCCTAGCGAGCCCACGCGGTTTCAAGCCAATAACTGGCATTTATTTAGAAGAGAGTGGAGAATTACACAAGAAGAGTAGCATGCTTCACCACCACGCCGCGGCAAGCCTGGCAGCTTTGCTCATGTCGTATTTGATATGCCAAATACCAGTAACTTACATTCTATATTAGAATTCCATGTGACCTAATATAATAGTTTTGAAAGCTCTTTTATTTTTCTGGAACAAACGACGGTGTCTTTTTCAGGTTCTACTAGCATAAAGGGCAGGACATAAGAAGGAGATGTACTGGTGCCTGCTCCCAGCAATACTAATGGAGATGATGAATAGGAGGAAGATAGTGACCCATTGATAGTCAACATATATGTGATGTCAGTAATGTATAAAACAAAAAGGAGATTTGCACAAAAACTGACAATTTTATTAAATGAAAGGAAATGAATAGAATGGATGAAATAGCTTTTACATGGAAAAAGGACATGGACAACCAGTAAGGGGCCACTATAAAAGTATTTCAAGCCATTACCATTATTTTGAATTAAATCACCAAAACCTAACATAACTCAAGAATATACATCTAGTACCAGTGAAAGAAATGCAGACCTGCAAAAAACCAAGCTGGCTGCCTTTTGGAGGAGGAATATGGGAGTGAAATAAAATCTCATGGAGGTGGTACACTGTTGCTGAGAAAAAGGTAATCTGATTCGAAGAACTATGGAAATGGAGTGTGTAACTCAAGAAAGAAGTAATAGAGGAGTTACTGCCAGCCGCTGTGATCCACGTGGCTGCACTTTTCATTTTCGCCCTCAGGCTTTGAAACTGGCTACAAAATTACATATCACCACATACTATTCTGCTGCACCGTGCCGGGCGCAGCAACGGGCGTAGTGGAACCCTGCCAAAATGACCGCGATGATGGATGATGAGATTTGTGCTTCCTTCTAGCTTTGCTGCGGAACGGTGAACTCTAAGAAAAGATGAAACAGAGAGTGGACATTGTGGATTATAACTTTAAGATTTGTATCCAGAATTAGGAAAAGCTTCAGAGAAGAAAGAAAACAAATACTTAGGTGAAAATCAAGCTCACCTCCTTGTTTAGCATACTGCAGAAAGAGAGTATAATAAGGAGGAACTTCAAATAATGGCTCAAATCTTTTGGCACGCATAATTCAGAATGAAAATGTCTAAATGTTAGGGAGTGAGAAGTAGAAGAGCAGGGAATGATGACATTACAGTGAATGTGTCATCTATGTTTTTTGGAGGTAACTCAACTAGGGGGCTGAACAAGATAAAGAAGATAACTTCGCATACAAACCATCTGCACATCAACATATGATCCCGAAAACTAAGTGATTTTTTTTTTTAACTTTATGAAAAGGCCAGGGGAGAAAGCGGATTGTGGAGGTGTGTCTTAGTAGAGATTTACTGTGCTCACGTTTGGATGTGAACAATATTGCCACGAGAAACACATTTTGAAATAGAAAGAATTTAAATAGCATATTTTTTATTTCATTAATTTGGTAGTCACGCAAAGGTTTTCACTTACCTCCATATTTGGGTTTTGGCTATCACCCTATTTTTCCACTAGAACCCCAGTGAAAGGTATTGTGGAGTAAATTTTCAGGAGTGTAGATTGGAAATCTTTGCCCCCTTTTGGAATTCATGAACGAAAGAAAGCATAGCAGCATATGGGGAGGAGAAGCTTGGGGTCGTCCGCTACGTTTACATAACCAGTTTTGCAGAGTGAGAAGGAGCTTGGCGGTGCAGGGAGGTAAAAAAGAAGCGAAAAAAAAAGAAATAGCTGGCCTGTTTAACCTTTCTAGTGGGGGGATACCCAGAACACTCCATTTAGACTGAGAATCCCATATTGTGAGTCTTTAGTTTTTTGCTTACATTTTTGAGAAAGTTCAATTTCCAGCTCTTTGTCAATATTTTTGTGTTAATATCCTTCTACATATAAATCTATTTTATAGCTTTAGACAGATTCGGTTTTCTGTTATTTGGCAATCGAAGAATTAAAATGTTTTTTACATATGGTGGACTATTACGGTTTGAAGCCTTCTACTTTTTAGAAACCTTTTATTTCCTAATGAGAAAGTTTAGATTTACATAGTAATGTGGCAATTTTGCCAAAAGTCACTGAAGCATGTAGTTCATTCAGGTCACTGTGATTCAAGAAAGCTTTTTAACCTATTTATTTCTACTAAATAATGCACAATGAGTTTATGAGGAACAGCAGAGTGATATATTCAAGCTGAGAGGCATTTTGTGCACCTGGAGGCTTTGTGGGAACGATTTTTATTTTTACATTTGGTGAGTGAAATCAATACTGAACTCTGACGGAGTTCAGTTTCTGCGAAAGGAATTTGAAGTTTACACCAAAGTGCATTTTGAGAGAGAAAATAGCTTTCGAACTTTCACCGTTATTTTTGAAGCAAAATTAGATTTTTAAAGGGGAGGCTGTCAATCTATTAGACGCATTTATCGCTTATTGAGCTTTTACAGAGATTATTTAATTTAATAGATCTATCAAATGAGAGTGTGAATGGCTCTAGAAGTCACTTACAAAAAGGAGTTTATCAGAGGTAACAAGGGAGACTAGATAATTTTGAAATGAACTTGAGAGCCTAATTTCACATGACCTGTAGCTGTTTACATCCACTTTTGGTACATCGTTTTTCAAGCTGCACATGCATGCACAATAATTGAATTTTTATTCTTTTTGTTACTATTCCTCCTCCCTCCTTTTTTTCATACCTGGTACAGTTTCTCAACTTTTTGTTCTTCCCTGCAAAATCTATTAAGCCCAGTTTCCTTTATAACTAAATAAGAGACATACATATGGCCAACAGGCATATGAAAGAAATACTATGATCCATTCATGGTAAGGGAAGTGCGGAGAATCAAAAATACGGCAATACTATTGTTTTTGAGAATAAACTTTTATAATTGGCATATCTATGGATTGTTCATGGGGTTGTGGGGATAAAGGAACCAACCTCCTGCTGTTCTTAGAATGCCATTTGGATTCAGCTCTGGCCAGGAAGCAATATGGGATTGCTCAAAAAGAAATAAGAATGAAGAACTTCCACGGGGCGCTGGAATATCTGCTTGGCATCCACATGAAATTTGTTTAAACTTGCCTTTAGAAACTTGATGATGGTTCAGATACTATTTACCAAATCTAGCTGTTTGACTACTATCTTGTAAGAATTTAGCTGACCATGGGAGCACAACTCAAATTCTTTTTAAATATGGATAAATGAAGTTGTGGTCTACTGTATATATGATGGAATACTAGTAACTTGCTGGCTCTGAAAGAACAAAATCACGTACCTTACGCTTAACACGAGGAAGGGGATATGCTTGAAAGTGGAGACAGTCATGGGGACGAAGGGACCCAGAAGCAGAATAAGGCGCTCACTAATACACGAGGACTTAAAGAATACACCAGGAGAGAAACGCAGCAAAATGTCAAAGGCAACATGGGAGAACTTTATCAACACTTACAACTGAGTTGGAAGGTGTTGGAAAGGATGAAGAATTGGCATCATTAGGTGAAGAGAAGATGGATCATTTAGTGGAGGGGTGATGTTAGGGCTGAGCTGATTGAAAAAACCGCATTTTAACAATATTATAAACCAAGAATTTTTGCATCATTTTTAAAGTTCCATTCTGCGGTGGTGGGATTCTGCAACTGGAAAGTTCACACCAGCCCCTTTTTGAGAACAATATGGGGGCGTTTCTTGCGAAAGAAACTAGATATTGAGCTCCCCACGATGATCCAGCAGTAGCTCCTGAAATTTTTCTGCAGAGACTGAAAAACTTGCATAGCAGAGAGGAGCTTACTATCTGTGCTTCTTTTTGTTAAATATACTTGCTATTCACTATAGCTAGAATCTGGGAAAATGCCACAAGAGCAAGGAGAGAGGACTGGCTAAAGAAACGTAGTTCATTTACACTATGGAATGCTATGCGGCTGTCAGAAAGACGAAATTATGAAATTTACCTGCAATGGAATTGGACGTGAAGGAACATTCATGCTGAGCTGAGAGAGTAGTCAGAAGAAACCTGGACAGATATGGGAGCTGACTGGATTCATTAGTGGGATACTAATAGACTGCCAAGTGTTTTACTAGAGGTAGGCGGGGAAATAGTAACTAATTAAAACTCACCATTGAATACACAAAGAGACTTAAGTGATAAGAATTCTATATCTGCAAGAGGCTAGACACAATGTGTAAAAGTAAGAGGGAGAGAGATACTGAGATTTGAGAGAGAAAAAGAAAGAGAGAGAGAAGCGAAGGTGGTACTTTACTATTGAAGAGGTAGCCTGTAAGGGTGTAGGCGGGAGGAGTGATGAAGGTATTGGTGGTGAAATGGGGCACTGGTGGAAGGATGGGTGCTGGAATACTGTATTAGCTGGGCAGTTGAACACCTTTGTATTGGCCATGTCTCAAGGGGTGGTATAATAAAAATTTAAAACAATAAAAAAATAATAAAAGGTTTCCATTTTCTTGCGAATTCATGTTTCACTTTTGCTGCCATTAGGGAAAGTATTGTCAGCTGAAAACAGCTTTTATTTCTCTACCATTCATGTGAAAAAAAACTCTCAGAGCATATTCATGGAAGATTATTTAAAGAATCACTGAAATTCTAATATACAACTTAAAATTTGAGTGTTTGAACGCGCGCGAGGAACTTTACCAGGAAACAATAACACTAAAGGTGTGTCTGTTGCATTTGCACATTATTTTTCCACTGAAAATGGAATGTACTTTTTAAAATTTCTGAAGAAAATTCAATTTATTAGTAAAAATCCAGTTTTGATGTCACCTCCTCTGGAAGTCTTCCCAAATGTTTTCAAAATTATTCCAAAGTGACCAGTCTTTTCTTATTTGTCTATATTTCTTACACACATGTTGCTTGTTAATAAATGCTTTACTTAAGAGCTGCACTTTTTTTAGGAAATAGGAGTAGGGTCCATAGAGATAGCCTGGGAGCATATATGATGCTTATCTTTATTCAGTCAAGTCAGGCTCGTCCTGTTTTACATATGGACTCCCAGAATTTTCTGAGCACAAAACCAGGGTAAGCCCTGAACACTTACTCTCACCAGTGTGACTCCATCTACCCCAAATAGAAAATGAAAAGGAGAAGACACAGGCAAGCACCAAGTGCTTTCAAAACTTGGAGATAAAAATATCAACTTGTGTGAAAATAGAAAGTAATAAAAATAGGAATAAAATAGAAGTAATTTAAATATAATTTCACCGGTCGCAATGGCACATTCTTCATCAATTTGCTTGAAGTGGGTGTTAATAACGCATCTCTCCATTAGTTGGGAATGAGGTCCATTATTATTACTACTATTTTTGGCATATTGAATACACCACAGAGTAGCTTGCCAGGGGCTCTGCAGCTGGCATCTGCCAGGTTCATCCCAGGGGGCGGTCTTTTTCTATGTTAGACAAAAATGTCCCGGCTCATCTAGGAGGGCCCATGAAGCAGAGCCCTGAGTGTAGGCTGGCTCGCCTGTCCCTGTCTAGCACCTGCCAATGCAGCGACTCACTGCATATCCGCCACTCTACCACCCCACCTGCGGGGCAGGGGATTTCTTTATTAAGATGGCTTCAGTGAAAAAGAAAATAGATGTATACAATTCCTTAAAATTGGTCGTAGAAAGATGTGCTGAAATACATTTAAGGAAAGAGGTATAGGTAGTAAAGTATTTTGTGGGCATGTTAGAACAGCTTCAGGTGAAGCTACTAAATGTAGATTGCCAGGCCCAGGGATGTACTGGGAAAAATTAAAGAGGGAGTGGCAAGAGGGGTTAATGTACTATAGCCAAGAGGCACCAGATAATAGAATGATCTATTTGAGCTTTGAGGAATGGATAGAGAGGAGAAACATGTTTGTTCCCTTATTTCCTTAATATTATTATTATTAGAATTCAGAAAATTTACATTCAAGCCCAAGATAACTTTTCTCTTTGTTCACTTGTGAATGTGACAACCGCACAAAAAAAATCAAAGACAAACACAAAGGGATCTTTTACTGGTATCACTAATGAGATCTTCCCCTGTTCTTCATCGATTTGCTCAAGCAGGCACCCTCACCTCCATAGTCCTGTTTTGTGCTAGTGTAGCCCCAAGGGCATCTGCTAGAAAACTCCAGGAACATGAAGGAGCCTCAAACCGTCCTGTTTGGGTCGTAGAATGGTCTATAGTATTTTTGGCTGTTGACTTAATATCAAATAATAAACTTAATACCACTTATCAAATACCAAAAAAGCTTGTCGTGTTATATAAATATGATTCTGAGAAGATTGGAGGGCAATTCACCAAATACTTTACTGATAGAGCTTTAAGAAAAATCAAACCCAGGGCTGGAAAGAAAGTAAAGCAAGCTCACGTGGTCTTGCATGTATAGCTGCAAGAAATGGGGTTTGGAGTAGGTTCCCTGAGTACTTTCAGTAATGATCTCTCTGGAGTACAGAGCTAGGAAGATCCCTGCATCTGGGGAGGCAAGGAAACAAAGAGTTTAGATACTTAAGAAGTAAACTAGAGTTGGAAAAGGAGGGTTGGAGGGAATGATAATTATAATGCTTGGAGTCTTATTAGTTTAAAGAAATTCTATAACTTTACTACAGTTTTTGAATGTAGGGGAATTTACTTCTTAAATTATTTAAAATAATTTGGTTTGAAAGGAGTATATGACTCTAAAATTTCCACTTGGAAGTTTTTGTATTCTTTAAAGAGATCATATTTATACACCTGAGAATTAGAAAACTCAGGTCAGTACTTTAAATAATAAAATGACTGCATCTGTCATGAAGAGAGGGTAAAAGTATTTAAGAAATCCTGATTTTTAAAGAACATTAGTCTTGATCCTGAGTAGCATCCACTTCCCTTAGACCAGGGAATGCAGAAAAATGTGATATTTTCCTTACTCTATGTAATTCTTACTCTATCATTTATCAGAAATTATATTCAAGAATAATAACCGCCCAGCTTTGTATTAAGGAGAAAATACATAACTTACCTTACTGAACTTGTATGTACAGAGTGAAAGGAAGATGAGGAAGCATACAAGGTGTATAACCCAAGGAGTAGACTCTTAGAAGAGAGAGAAAAACTAAGTCAAGAACTCTCAAGAGTTCAGACTCACTTTCAATTCCTTTTCCATAAAAAGAGATTATACTTCGTAAGTTGTTTTATTAATTTAATCTTTTTGCAGGAAGAGTGCCTGGGAGCAATGTAATATATCTATCTAGTAGTAAATATATAGAAACTGAGTGATACCAAGATGTTTCTGTCTGTAAGATATAGTAAAGTATTCATATAGAATCTTCACAGTGACTCAAACAGTTAGAAACAATCACACCGAATCTTTTGTACATCTGCCTGCTCTAGTATATTTAATAACCCAATCCCAATTCACTATGATGGCAATAAATTTTTTTTTTATGTTTTGTCCTATAGGAAGAAAAGGAAAGGATAAAGGAAAAGAAAATGGAAGTAAGAAATAAAAAGGAATATAAAAAATACCGGGAACAAGAAGGAAGTGTCTTCCTTAAGCAGGTCTAGATACCTATCACTGCACAGAAGAGAAAATATCTGCCTCTTTCTAGAAGTTTCTAAATCCAGTAACTGACAAAAGATTCCTTTATTGGAGAGAGAGAAGAGGGCACTGCAGAGGAGGAGGTGGAATTTAGATAATTATTTATGTGGATATTTTCCAAGAATTGTTAAATGGCTCTCTGCTCAAAAAGGATCACTCTTAGCTTATGCTCTGGGAACCACCATAGCTGCACCGTTGAGGATAGAATCTAAAAGTCAGCCACATGCAATAAAAGTACCCTATTAGCTGTACTATCTCTCTGGCCCAACAAATATTCTTTAGGAGAAAAACTTGGCAAACATTGCGTCTTTCCATTTTGTACAAAAATGTTCTAAGATGACCAGTGGATCTCTCAAAGGAAGCCAATGTGAACTATGATAAGCTCTTGCCCCTTTACAGGTGTGAACTTCTGGTATGGACTTGCTTTAAACTTTGCATGAGTCCCTCTGAATACCTTGCATGAAGTGCTCCTGAATATTCATAAAAAAAGCGAAGAAGGCTTTCTGACCATCACCAGGTATGGCCCAAGCACAAAAAGAGTGAAGTAAGTTGAACTACAACGAGGTTATTACCTCAAACCAGTGAGTGACCTATCGAAAGAACTAGAAAGTGTTTGGGGGTTGGGAGAGAAGGAGTATATGGAGAAAAGGAACTTTTATTACTTTGTTAGTGAATATAAATTGGTGAAAACAATTTGGAATATGTATCAGTATTACTTCCTTAAAAAATTTTTTAAACCACACATGATATGATTCTACTTCTAATGATCTATGCCCGCGATAAAAACACTGATCTGAAAGAATACAGAGCACCTCTATTTCTATGTTAACACAATTCACAAAAGCCAAGACAGCGACGAAACCTCACTGGCTATTACCAAGAAGTTCACTGGCATTTATATTTAGTGGAATACTGGCATTTATTTATATTTAGTGGAATACTATTCCAGTTACCTAAAGCCCAGTAAGAAAATATTGTTTATAGAGGCATGGATGGGAGCAACAGGAGTGCTTATGCTTACGATATAGTCATGAAAAGAAAATAAAATATCACATTGCACTCATATTACGGCATCACTGTATCACTATCACTATCTTCCTGTTCATCATCGATTTAAAAGCGGAACTCCCACAATGCATCTCCATATGTTTTACTGTATCTCCATATGAATAAATAAACCAATAAAATGAATAAAACAAAAAATAAATAAACCAATAAAATTCAGTAAGTCATAGATTCTGAAGCAACTTAAGAAATAATGTTTTCAGCTTGAAGGGGGCGGTGAATGGGAGGAAAGAATAGTTATAGTGGATAAAGGCATAATAGTGAGGTGAGAGTAATTTTAGAACTTTGATAGCAGTAGTATGGTATCACTGTAATGCTGTCTTTCCATTGTTCAATCATTGCTCAGGAGTGGACACTAGTAACATCTCCATTAGATCCTGAAATACCATGAAGCAGAAATTTTACAGCAAGGGGCATCTACTTTGCTACAGGGACAGGAGGGAGAAACCATTCTTCAGGTCGTAAGACTGAGGGTCATGTATGGTACTAGTCTTTGGCATAAAAAAATGAATAAGAAACACAGAAGGCAGCTTGCCAGACTTTACCGTGTAGGTGGTATGGGTCTCTCAGTAGAAGGCTTTCCAACTCGAGCATTTACTGAGATGAAACTTAAAGAGAGGAAGATCGAATTTTCTCTTGGATTGGAGCTCTGAGGAACTGTAAGGTCTGAATGTTTGAAATGACTAGCGCTGCATGATGTGTGGTTTGCTCTGGCGCTTCTTGCCAGGCTTACTGCTATCAGTTAAAACATGTCTATAACTGTTTTATGTATAAATGTGAAAAGAAGTGGGGGGAGAAGAACCTGCAAAAAAATTGGTATCCTATATATAAAAACTTCTCCCTCTAGTGAAAGCACATAACGCCAAAAAGGGATGTGGACCTGGCGTGGGTGGAGTCTCTCTCCTCGGGGGCAGCGCTGGCATAGAGAGGAGGCGGAGGAGGAAGGGGGCAGGAACTAAACTCCACTCCCGAGTCCAGGCCAGCACATGGATCTCTCCTCATGAGAGCAAACCCTTTGGAGCAATGTTGGACTCGGCCGGGGATGGCTGAGCTTCCACACCGCAGGAGGTTAGCTCCATGGAGGAGGAGGAGGAGGGAAGGTGAGCCAGCCCTTTACCAAATGAGTATGGTATATGCAATTTATATGAAGGTATGACAAAAATGTGGCAAATGGGTTCACTGCTAGCTCAATGTCAAATCTAATTCAAAAAGTTGATTTTGGGGGTGATCTGTAGGTAGAGTACATAGTTTTCATATGGAAGGCAGAAATTCAATTTTTGACACTATAATTATGCCATTCCTAAAAACAGCCCTTCTCTAGCCTTTTGCAGTATGTCCCTAGGTCAGAAGTATTCAGAAGACTACAAGAACTTGACAAAATAGTCAAAACCCTGGATCAACTTGAAACAAGTCTTTACTTTCCCAGGAGTTTAGAAGTCAAACGATAGTTTCTACAACTTTCCTACTCCGGAAGGAGAATGCTTTCATATCACCACTGTTTGGAAGCTGGCTGACAACATGTAGGCAGAAGTTTCAAATTCACAGTGAATAAAAGGAGGAAATGTTTTTACTTTTGAGAAAGAACTTGAGATGAGTAAGAAACCTCCTTCTGACTTACATCCATGTACCAAGATACATTCCTATTAGCTGATTGCGACTATCTTTTTATTTATAAATTTGCCCTTCATCTATTAGGACAAATACAGTCTAAAAAACTTGCTGGCACCTCCCCAAATATTTATGAATATATCTAAGGAGTCAAAAATATATCAAATATCTACTATGTTCTTTTTATGAGGTTATGCAAAAGAAAAAATGCTGTTATTTTTAACATACATTATAAGTTCTAAGGTATGCTTGGCAGGTACACCAGGCAGAGCAGAAACCAGCTTTCCAGGGTGAGACCCCTGCATTCCATGGACCCACTGCGAACGGCTTCACGACCGAGAGTCCACCATCCTGATGGAGCCTCGGGAGCAGAAGAAACCCCACACCTTGCTTGGCAGCGATGCGGTGGCATCCCCACACTCTGCAGCTGGTAAGATCTCCCCAGCATATTAATCGGTCTCCAGCCCCTGGAGAGTAATCCAGTCTCCCAAGCCCGCACGTCAAGAAACCAGCCTAAGGACCGCCCTGCAGAGCACCCGCCCATCTAAGAGGTTTGTCGGGAGAGTATTTCAAGCCCAGGAATGCGTAAGCCTAACCAGACGCAGGTACGCATGGCGGAAAGAGAGCAGAAGACCAGCTTTTTCCCAGTTGCGCTTGCGACCACTTGTGCGACCGCTCATTACACTCCAAATTACCACCATACTTCTACCCACACACTCTGAGAGAGCCCCACAAAGTAGTGAGAATATGGGAGGCCGAAATGGCAGAGCCTGAGCGTGGCTTTGTCCGACGCGTTGTTCGATATGCCAAAACCAGTAACAAAAATGTTTATTTTCTGACCACATGAAGAGCCCTATGCGGCAGCAGTAAGAAAGGCAAACAAGCAGTGCCTGATAAATTTCACGGCATCCTAGGCTGCCAAAACAAGGGACTAAAATGACTGTCTGTACTTTCAATGCACGTACTGGCATTGGAAGCATATATTGAGGATCTGATGGTGCAAGCCAAAAGATCACGTATGACATCATTGGTCTGACTGAGATGAGGAGGCGTCAGTCGCATCATGCTGTATTTGATACCGGAGAAGAATTGTTCCTTGGAACATGCGAAGAAAGAGGCGTCGGTGGCGTTGGTGTCCTTGTCAACACGAACATGGCCGTAACATTGATTCATTTGAATGCCTAACAAACCGAATAGGACGATTACACTTGAAGAGATGTGGCCACTGCCAGCAATTTCTATCTTCATTGTCTATCACCCAACATCCACATACAAAGAAGATGAAATTGAGAAATTCTACATGGAAGGGGAGGAGTTCCTATAAAAAGATTCACACCTTCTACAAGATCATAGTCGGTGATTTTAATGCCAAGATAGGACCGAGAAGATCGGCTGAAGAACTCCACATCGGACCCATGGCCTAGAATGGAACGAACAGGGTGAGAGACTATCTGAGTTCATCATGTCCACCAAGACTATTCATGGGAACTCACAGTTCCAGAAGGCTGAAGCGAAAACGTTGGACATGGGAATCTCCCTGGTGGACAGTTCCACAATGAAATTGACCACATCATCTTCAATCGACGGTTTTTGTCTGACCGATGTTGCTGTCCAAATTCCAAAACAGGATCGGACCACCGTCTCCCTTCGTGCAAAATTCTACTTCCCAACGGGGGAGAAAAGGCTGCAAAGTTTAAGAAGAGAACTCCCAGAATGACCACCAACTGGGAACTCTTTGGCACCATTGCAGCAACATGGGGAAGATACCATCATTGACGACATCGATGAAGAATACAACCGACTGGTTCCAGCACCTCCATGATTTTGCGAAGAATGCCAGAGAGAGAGAAAGACACAAAAAGGACGCCTGTCTTCAGAAACTCTTGAGCTCATTCCCCAACGTGGCAAGGCGCGAGCCTCAGGAGACCAAATGCTAACGTCCAAGCTTGCAAAGCGGTGCAGAGAAGCGATAAAAAGAAGACCTCAAAGACAGAAGAGCAGAAATACTGGAAGATGCAGCAGAAGCCGGGAAAAGCATTCGCACTGCCCGCCTGTCCTTTGCCAACTATAAGACCAAGATGACTGCCCTCCGACGCCCTGATGGATCTATCACATCTTCCAGAAAGGCAATGGAGAAGATTATCCAGGACTTCTACTCAAATCTCTTTGATAGCCACATCCACCTGCCCACATACCAAATTCCACAGGATGGATATGTCATTCCCAACGTTCTCCCTTCTGAAATCCGACATGCCATCTCGTCGGTAAAGAAGGGAACAGCACCAGGCCCAGACAAAGTCAGACCCGAACACCTGAAGAATCTGCCATCGGTACTCATCAATACACTAGCTCGGCTCTTCACACGCTACCTGTCCGAATGCAAGGTGCCCCTCCCAATGGAAAACCAGCAGGACAGTTCTACTGTTCAAGAAGGGAGACATTCACGACATCAGCAACTATCGCCCCATCTGCCTGTTGTCCCGTCATCTACAAGCTGTTTTCACGAGTCATCCTGAACAGGATTGGCAGAACACTAGATGAAGGACAACCATGGCGAGCAAGCAGGCTTCCGGAAAGGATTCAGCACAATCGACCATATCCACACAGTAACCAAGCTCATTGAGGTTTGTAGGGAGTACAAGATGCCGCTCTGTCTCACGTTCATTGATTTACAGAAAGCCTTTTGATTCTGTGGAGACTGAAGCAGTCATCGAAGCCCTAGCCAAACAGGGTGTTCAAACCCAATACATCAAGATCCTTCGTGAGCTGTATTACGGATTCACCACCAGGATCTCACCATTCTACAAAGAAGTGATCATTGATGTCAAAAGAGGGGTTCGACAGGGTGATACCATTTCACCAAAACTCTTCAAGCGCCACCCTCGAGAACATCATGCGACAATTAGAATGGGAAGGAATGGGAGTGAAGATAGATGGTCGGCAACTACACCACCTCCGCTTCGCTGATGACATCGTTCTAATAACACCAAACATTAGCCAAGCGGCACAAATGCTGGCTGACTTTGACCGAGAATGTGGAAAGATAGGTCTACAGCTGAATCTAAAAGAAAACTATGTTCATGAAAATGAACTAGTTCCAGAGGCCCCATTCACTCTCAATGGAACAAACATCTCTGAATGCAGCAGTTATGTGTACCTAGGTCGAGAAGTCAACATGATGAACGACCTAAAACCTGAGCTGCGCAGGGAGGAAGAGAGCGGCATGGAATGCCTTCAAAGGCATCGAAGAAATAGCTAAAAGGACAAAGAACCTCCGGCTCCGGGCACATCTCTTTTGACTCCACCATTCTCCCTGCATTAACATACGCCTCAGAGACCTGGGCCCTCACGAAAGCAGGATGAGAATGCTATTCGGGTCTCCCAGAGAGGAATCGAAAGAGCTATGCTTGGAATATCACGCCCCTCACTCAAGTGAGAGAAGGAATCCGGAGTTCTGACCTCCGTCGCTATTCCAGAATCAGGGACGCTGTCTCGTTTGCCAAGGCATCGAAAATCAGATGGGCTGGACATGTAATGCGATTTGGAGACAACCGCTGGACTAGAGCCATTACCGACTGGATCCCACGGGATGTCAAAAAGATCACGTGGCCGCCCCACCTACAAGATGGTCAGACTTCCTTGTCAAGACCCTGAAGGAACGGTTTGAGGCTCTTCATATTCCTGAATCAACCAGATGCCATTGGGCTACATTGGCACGTGATAGGGTCCAATGGAAATGTTACTGGCGCCCGCTCGAGCAAATCGATGAATAACGGGATTCAAGTGATCAAGG